>JARFIW010001423.1:0-10000 GCA_036346225.1 Platerodrilus igneus | reverse complement strand
CTATTTCTGCTATTTTTTTTTTGTTATCCACAGATATCGTTTTTCCTCTACTATTTCGGTAACCTCTTTATTATAAACTTTGTTTGTCCATGCTATGATCCTCGTACATCTGAATCACAACATTCCAGTAGGTTTCTACCGTTTTCTGTTTGCTTCTCCTTCTGCCCCTATTTCATAGACGTACTGTGCAGTGCTCCACACTTATGTTTTTGACAATTTTCTCCTTATTTCTGTGTTTGTTATCTTTGAACACAGCCGCTGCTCTTTCTTGTTAGATGCAGTTTAATTCCCCTTTTATTGTTTACAAATATATCCCGTATTTCCGCGATATTCAGTAGTATGTGAAGGAGGTTTAGCAGTCTGCGGCTACCAAGATCTCCCAACACTTGAACATTTGCCGAATTAATCGTTTTTCAGTATATCCTTTCGCACAATCAACATTAATTGAAAATATTTCAAAACCAACACCTGTAGTTGTTTTTAATAAACATCAGATTTAAGTGGAATTATTTTCTTGGACGTGCACCTTTAGTTATTTGTATTCTGAGCTAACCTACACCGTTCCCTCAAATTTCCACTGCCTAGATACAGCTCGGTTCCCTTACTGTTGTTTCCTAATTATATGTCTTATTTCACTAAGATTCAGTGGCATGTGAAGGGGGTTAAACAGCCTGTGGCTGCCAAGGATCCTTCAATACTTAGACATTTGCTCGTTTCTCCATTCGTCTTTGTACAATTCTAGTTAATATTTTGACACGTGTGCTGTCAAACTTATTGTTCAAAAATTTTCAAATCTCTCCGAGCTCCTCTTTTTTGGTATAGTGACTATGATGTTACGTTTGAAATCTTTGGGTATTTCGGTTGTCTCATACATATAGCTTACAAAGAGACATTCTGTTACTGCTTGTGCAGCAGTTTACTATTTTTTAGGCTTTTTAATGCTTATTCAAACTCATCTCTAAATATAGGATATCTCTAGTTATCCTTTCAATGTCTGATTCTTGTTCTAATGCTGTTAGTTCCTCTCCTGCATATAAATTCCCTATATATTCTTGCCATCTACTCCAGAATATCTCTAGCCGCGATGTCTAAGCTGGATTTAATGTTATTCCATTCTGTTTCTACTTCCTTAGTATAAGAAATTTTTTCGATATCGTTCATAAATTCATTTTAGTTTTTCAAATCTTTCGTAGAAATCTTTATCTTTTAGTTTTTCAAAGTGCCTTTATCCGTTACATTTTCAAATTTTTAAGTTTTAGAGCTTCATAATTACGATATTGTGATCAGTGTCTTTATCTGCTTCTGGGTAACTCGTACAGTCTTTTACTTGCTTCCTAACCCATTGTCTAACAAAAATGTAATCTATTCGTGATATCTTTTTATCCCTCCTGACATCTTCCATGTGTATCGTCTTCTAGCATGATATGAAATAATGTGTTTGTGATAGTTAAATTGCTCTTGTCGCAAAATTCTACCAGCCTATTTCCCCTGTCATTTTTCGTGCCTAAACCAAATAAATCTACTACCGCTGCTTCCCTACCCACACTACCACTGCATTAAAATCCCCCATAATTATTAAATGTTTATGTCCTTTTACGTATCTTAGTATGTCTTCGATATCTTTGTAGATCGCTTCTATCTCTTCCTCAATGTAGCTAGAGGTGGGCATGTATACTTGTATTATTACTGTATTTACTGGTATACATTCTAATCCAACCATGAGTACTCTTTCGTTCTTTTGTATTTAGTTTTCTACACGTTATCCTATCTTTTTCGCATAACTATCCCCACACCCAAATTTCCTTCCTTTGATCCTGTATGAATTACCCTAAAGTCTCCCCTCCACAAATCCCCCGCTTCTGACCAGCGAACTTCGCTGATCTCTACCATGTCTAGTGCTAACTAATCCATTTGAATTTTCACGTCCTCTAGCTTACCTACTTGCTTCATACATCTGACATTCCTCGCTCCTACCCGCAAAATGTTCCCCGCTCTTCCTTTAAACTTTCCAATCACATTCTTTGAAGTAGTCCCCTCCCGAAAATCCCAATGGGAAAGTATTTCAACTCCGGAATCTTTTACCTCAGAGGATGCCATCATGTTACTTACAATTTAAGTATGCTGAGTACTTGGAAGGTAATGTGGTGGTTTTCCGTTGCCTTGCACATCGCAGAGTGTGTTTTAGAATGCCATACGTGTCGAAACGGTTATTAAAGTTCAGAAGTTTAAAATTGCCGTTCTCACCAGTAGTCTATCTCAATCGTCAAGTTATTAACACTAATATTTTCGCGAGGTAAGAAATTTTGCTAGAGTCGCGCAAGGTGAGCAACTTCTTGTTGCAAAAATTGTCAGACGAGGGGCGAGAGTCCTATTACATGTTCGCGAGGCGAAACGAGATTTTCTATATTCTCGCCTCACCTCGCGTACTCCCCTATTATTTTTAGGCTTATTTGATACAAAATAATTTCATCATTCGATAGATATCATTGCTTTTCGTCTGTGTTCAACTGCAGCAAGCAGGAAATCTCAAAATGAAAATACCATGTTTATTAGCTATGTTCACTTGTGAGACCAGACACGGAATAGAAATGGTTGTGCATTTATTTAAAGCGTAAATAAATTAATTATATCTTCTTGAAAGGTTTCTCTAAACTACTGTAAACTTATCTGGATTTCAGTTATTTTGGGGCACTCAAACAAGATGTTGCGGAGGGACTACAATTTATTGTTCCTCCACTGATTCGCTGTTTAAATTATTTGTTTATAATGATAAGTTTTTAATGAAGGTTCAAAAATTAAATCGTTCTAATCGGAGACTTTCCAGTACATTCATCTTCTGCATAAACTCCTTTAATATCATAACTTGGTATCGCTAATTAATTCCGAACGCATAACTAACTTTGTGAGCAACACGATAGTTTATGATTCACCTACAATTTGCGTTTTAGTGATACGGAACTCAAATTTACATCAACTTAGGTTAAAAGTGCATTACTAATTTGTAATTAAAATTGTCCGTGCTTAAACTCCTTTGTGTTAGAGTGAACAATATGTGTTTTCTTTAATAGCTTGATTTCAAAATATAACGGTTATTAAACTAACGGTTGACTATTTCAAACTCAACCCTAACAAACAATCCAAAAGGAATGCAAAAGGGTCTGGGGTAAAGCTTTGTAACGGAAAAGTTATATTTCCGTAATTTCCCTTGTTTATTAAAATGCACCGTTTGCGGTTTGTGTTTTACAATTTATGACAGCTTAAGAGCGACTTTGTTTTAACTACAGTCGAAAGCTTCTGAACTCACAATGAATAGTTTACAAACTTGTAGCCTTTGGTAGTTATGAATTGCTTTATTGTTTGCGATGTTGCTGTAAATTATTTCTGCTTCTAAGCTTGCCTTATATAAAAACTGCTGACAATTCATTACATTCAGGTGCTAACGAATGAATTGTTAATTGTAGTATAAGGTTGAATGAATATGGCAAGTTGAAAAACCCTGGCTTTGCAGTTTAATTGTGGTAATTGTTTACGAACAAAGAGTGGTGTATTTACATAGTGACTTAAACCTGTAACAGCACTATGACCTTTAACAGCAGAATTATCCAATTGAAATCAATACAAAGTTTTTACTTACAATAAATTTTAATATTTTTCTTTTACTTGAAAGACAAGTATGTCAGTTTTAGTGAAATGAATTTGAAAAATTGAAAATATCATCAATGCTGTGGAGGATTTTAATTGCCATTGATTACTTTGGGTGCATTTTTATTCTTGGTTTCTTTCAATGTTATTCAGTTTTTGATTCCCTGTGCAGAATCGTTTTCAGTGGGTCGTTCGTTAGTGATAAATCGTTCACTAGGCAAAATATTCACGTAGTTTTTACCAAGCTAATGTAAAAATCAGATTCGGAGCCATATTTGGAGCGAGGTGGGGTGGGTGTGGTGGGTGTGGATGTGGGTGTGGGTGTGGGTGTGGGTGTGGGTGTGGGTGTGGGTGTGGGTGTGGGTGTGGGTGGTGTGGGTGGGTGGTGTGGTGTGGGTATAGGTATGGGTGTGAATGTGGGTGTGAGTGTGGGTGTGGTGTGGTGTGGGTGTGGGGTGGTGTGGTGTGGGCGTGGATGTGGGTGAGGTGTGAGTTTGAATGTGGGTGTGGGTGTGGTGTGGTGTGGTGGTGTGTGTGGTGTGGTGTGGTGTGGTGTGCGTGTGGGTGTGTGTGCGTGAATGCGTACGTGCGTGTGTGCGTGTGTGCTTGCGCACGTGGGTGCGTGCGCACGTGCGTGCGTGCGTGCATGCGTGAGTGCGTGCGTATGTGTGTATGTGCGTTCAAACCCTACGAAATAATAACGCCCACCCTCCTCCAAAATGATATTCTACTCGTGTATTTCCATAGAAATTGTTTTATCGGTTTTCTTATCTACTTCTCTATAAACTTTTGGTTTTCTAATTAAATTAAGACTACGTATTGCCGAATAGTGATTTAAAAACTTGTTTGTAAATAGAGTAGGTTGCCTAATAAAGAAAGACGATATTTAATCACCTATTCCAGTGGTCTTCAACTTTTTACGTTTGCGGAATCTTACAGTTTAAATGAATTTTCATGGAGCCCAAAAGCAAAAAGTTGCAATAATAGTATCTTAATGCTGCAGTACTGCTGGCTAGACGCATACCTCTAATGTTTCCTATTTTGAGCTAATCTTCGCATTTTCTTGAAACTCCAACCGTCTACCTTTTTCACCAACTGCGTGCAATAGTCTGATATAGGTCTACCTCTACCTCTCCTTTTTCCTATTTCTGGTTGTAATATATCTTGCGCTAATCCCCAAATACCTTTAACGTGCCCACTCTTCTATTTCTCTTACTTTTTGTTTTCCACAGATATCTTTCTTCCCCTACTATTTCAAGAACCTCTTTGTTATTATCTTTGTCTGTCCGCGCTATTATCATAATATATCTGAAGCACCACATTCCTTTTTCCTGTTTGCTTCTACTATTGTCCCTATTTCACAGCCGTAGTGCTGTACTCCGCACATATGATTTCAACAATTTTTTCTTGTTTCTATGTTTGATGTCTGAGAACATAGCAGCTGGTACTACATACAGCTCGGCTCCCCTTCTATTGTTTTCTAAATATAACATCCTATTTAACCGATATTCAGTGGTATATAAAGGGAGTTAAGCAACCTGCGACTACCAAGATCCCCCAACGCTTAGACATTTGCCGAATTCATAGTTTTCCCATAAACCCTTTAACACAATCAACATTAGTTGAGATTATTGCAAAACTAACACCTGTGGTTGCTTGATTTATGTACAATTATTTTTTTATCATTAGTTTTCCATCTCGGAACTGGTTGGACGCGTACCTCCATTGATTTCTATTTTAAGATAGCCTGCACATTTCCTTGAAATTCCCACAGTCTACATCTTTGACTATCTATCTACAATAGTCTAGCCTATGTCTACATTTATCTCTCCTTTTTCCTACCTATACTTCTAATATATTCAGCACCTATTCCCTCATACCTTAGTATGTGACCTATCATCGTATTTCCTCTATTTTTTACTGTTTCCCACATATTTCGTTTTTCACCTACCATTTCTAGAACCTTTTGGTTCTTAACTTTGTCTGTCTATGATATCTCCATCATACATCTGTAGCACCACATTTCAAAGGCTTCTAACTTTTTCCTGTTCGCTACCGTGCAAGTTTCACATTCGTATAGTGCTGTGCTCCATACATATGCTTTCAGCAATCTTGTTCTTGTTTCTATATTTGTTGTCTTTGAACATAGTAGTTGCTTTTTTTTGTTAAACGCAGCATGGCCTTGTGCTAATGTTTATTTTACATCTTTTGCGCTTTTCCCATCTTGCGTTATTTGGCTTCCTAAGCAGTAGAAATCTTTAACCTTTTGTAAGTTCTTGTTTCCTATTTGTATCCTAGTTTTGATTTATTTTCTCCTCCTTTACATACTAGTACTTTAGTTTGGTTTTTGTTCATTTCATAATATATCTCTCTGTTAGAACCGTTTTCATTTCATTGAGAGCTACTTCTAGCTCTTCTTTGCTACATGCTAGTAGCGCTATATCTTCTGAAAACCTAAGCATATCAATTTTTTGTCTCTTCATAATGATTCCAAATATCTTTAAACGTTACTTTATTTTAACCACAGTTTAAACATATACGACAATAGGAAGAAGTATATCGGGCCAAATTGCGAAAAATATTAGTAACGGTATACCCTGACTGTTAATTGGTGGTAGTGGGGTGAGTGCAGACCGAACAAACCTCTAATAAAACCCAGAGTTATACCAACAAGTCAATAAGCGCCATCCAATTCTATATAAATGATTTCCGCTGTTAATTTGTAACTCACCGAAACGGTAACTACGGTACCCAATCCAATAACCAACACAACAACAATGAAAACTGTTTTAATTATAAATACAACTATTAGTATGTTAACGATCTATTCACATAAAATCTCGTTCAAATAATTTATACAGTCTGTAAATATTTATTATAAGTAATATCACTAGGGTATAACTGTACGTATTCTGCAATATTTCATTAATAAAAATACCAAAATTATCGTAAACAATTAACATGTACGGGAAGTAACGACCAACCAATTTAATGAAACCGATATGGTAATTTTGCATTAAGTTGCGCGATGAGATAATAAGCTGATAACGTTTTGATTTGGCTGCCAACCCTTAACTAATAGTGTTCAACGATGAATAATTTTCTAATTTCTAAGCTCAAAGTTGGCAAATGTTGGTTAGTGACAGATTACAAGTGGCAGGAACATAATTAATTTACAATCTTATTTGATTGAAATAAGTAGGCTTGTGCATAAGTGGCTCTAAATAAAATAATTAAATTCAATTTAGTATAAAAATACAGATGGTTGTAAGCAACGATTTCACAATCTCACCAACTGATGATGGTCGTTGTTGTCTTTATACATGATAGGCTTCATTCGTATGTCACTGCTTGGATTAAGTATTAATAACTTCAATATCCAAGTATTTTTCATAAAAACAGATAATCTCCATGACCACAAGATAAAAATAAGAACTAGATCTAGAACTAGAACTAAAACTAGAATTAGATTCAGAACTAGAACTAAAACCAGAACCAGAACCAGAACCAGAACCAGAACCAGAACCAGAACCAGAACCAGAACCAGAACCAGAACCAGAACCAGAACCAGAACCAGAACCAGAACCAGAACCACAACCAGAACCAGAACCAGACCCAGAATCAAAACCTGGACCAGAACCAGAACCAGAACCAGAACCAGAACCAGAACCAGAACCAGAATCAAAACCTGGACCAGAACCAGAACCAGAACCAGAACCAGAACCAGAACCAGAACCAGAACTAGAACTAGAACCAAAACTAGAACCCTAAAAGCGTTAAAAACAAATTACCAAAATGCAATTTACATTAATAAATACTTACCATTCAAATGGATATTCCAATATCTAAACAGATGACACACAAACCACAACAATAAGATGGCTTGCTGTAATTATATTAATTACATGTTCGACCATATTGGTACAACCAAAAATAACTGGCATGTTTTGAAAAATTTGAGTAATAATCTCACGAAGTTAAAGAGATTGTTCTAAAGTAAGCGGTGATTCATCTTCGACAGCACAAGTTGAGGGAACAGTAGAACTAAAGAACGATCGACCATGAAGAAGATCAGGAACCAAACCCATTCGAATCTAAAAATCTATTCCCGGAATTGAGGGATGAGACACTGAGGAGACAACAAGAACATCCAACGCAATAAGTTTGTCCTGAAATTTCATAAGTAGGGTATAATTGCCAATAATTCCACACTTTTCACCATTAGCCATGCTACAATGTTTTAATTTATTAGGATGGAGTTTTTAATTTAAAGTTTTAAGTTCACAATAGCCAGAATTGCCTAAAATAATATGAGAAGCACCGTTGTCAAGAAGACCTAATATGGGAATACCAAGAACATCAATTTTTAAATACGGTCGTTATCACCAATAACAATAGCTACCACAAAATTAAGATTAACTTGAAAATCTGAATTCAATGTTTGTTGCGAATTGTTCGGTTTATTAGAAAGCTGCGAGTTTGTAGACTGATTTAATGACAGCTCGGATGATCGTTTCCCAAACACCTGGGGCAATTTCGTATAGCAAAGTTTGCGTTACCACAACGAAAGTAATACGACTTCCTAGGTTGGATACAGGAACGGGCTCTATGATCTTGTTGGTTACAATTAAAACATCTAATTCTATAATTTGCACAGTGCTGATCATGAGTAGGAGATGTGGATGGATCGAGGACAGCGCCACCGCCACCGCGCCACCGCCGCCGCTATCTAACCTAGGTTTTTACATGTAAAAACTGCATTTAGTGACGAATCACCGCCACATTTCCTCCAGAATCCCACATTTCCTCACACATCTGGACCAAAAAGTTTTCTTCGACTAACCATTTTTCATCTTTCGAGATAAATGAGCATCCACATTTCCACACACGAGATAAACCTATTTTTAAGATTTTTTACCGCTAACATTCTGGACCAAAAAGTTTTCTTCGACTAGCCATTTTTTTATCTTTCATCTGAACCAAATAGTTTTCTTTGTCTAGCCGATGCATCTTTTGAGATAAACCTATCTTGTTTGGTATCAATTAATATTAGATTTTCTCAGCTACCCGAATCTTTAGGAATTTTTCAGATTGCACCATCCCCAAGGGAGCTACCCTGATTTTAAGATTTTTTACCTGTAGCGACTTTTGAGCGTTCTTATAATTTTTTTAGTCATGCGATACATCTTGTTAGTCTAAAATTTTACGCGGAATTCGAATCTGTAAACAGATTTGAAATCGGACCACGCCCTGCAAAGTTATACCCCTTTAAAGTCCTGATCTTCTAAATTTTGCTCTTTGCTCTATAAGCAAACCTAACAAATAGTTTTCTTCGTCTAGCCATTGCATCTTTCGAGATAAACCTATCTTGTTTGGTATCAATTAATATTAGATGTTTCTCAGCTACCCGAATCTTTTATTTCTAATTTTCAGATCTCCGGCTAGCTCTTTTCAACGTCTTAAAACCGGTTGTAGAAATTGTTTTGTGAACCTTAGAATTTTGGTGTTGAAAATAAAAAACTAAACATATTAAATAAAATTTATTGATAAAATAGCCGCCACTGAACACCTTATCCATCTAACGTATTGATTTTTTTAAATAATATTAACAAAGACGCTAGTTCGCAGGATCTGAAATTTGTGTAAACAAGGATGAACTCCATTCAACGGTACATCAACTACTTATTTTCTATTTAGGAATATACGCCAGAAACTTGCATGCTTTTAATTAATTAAAAGCAGAAAGTTTTGTCCGGAAAACGCTACTGTAAAATATATAGAGCAAATAAATTATTCCCTGAATGTGTTTTCAATTGTAATAACTGACTATACAATCACTTATGAATTTTAAATTACCCTTTATTTAACTAAGTTACTTTAAACAAGAAATTACCGCATCCAAAAATTCCAATGCATGCTTAACAATAATGTAGAAATGGCAAGGTCGACTTTTGGTGTCCAATGTAATGTGTTTTAAATATCTAAAAAGCGCATTTTGCTGGTATGAAATCTATGGAATTTCTCCTGTAATGAAAGAAGAATGCATTCGTAATTGAAAATGCGTGCTACAACTTTCGCTAGATACCAGCCATGTTAATTAGAAATTTTGTGTATGACATCATTAACTACCTAAATTCAGAATTAACAAAATGTAATAAACCAGATTAAGTACTGTTCAATAATAATCAGAGTGAAAGTAAATGAGTCTTATTACCTAAATTACCTTACGTGACGCGGTAGAAGCATTATAATTCAATATTTTCGAAACCTCCAACGTAGCCTTAATTCATTTGTAATTATTTGTAATCCAACAAATATTTTAGATTCTTAACGAACATGTGAATCACATTTGAAAGCT